>OX465245.1:1392134-1427575 GCA_949987775.1 Aproaerema taeniolella
TTTACATTATACCCTGAATCATAGTATAATTACAAGAATTTCAAAATTTTGCCACATATATTGTTTGAGGTGGCTGACCAGAAAAACTACCAGGCTGAAGGCAGGCAACCCTGTATATTAGTGAACGGCACGTCCATGGCAATCGACCAGCATCAGTTTTAGCTTGCCACCTGATGAGGTAATTTACCCCATTTTTGGGGCTCATAAAACATGGCTGACCTTGGAACCTGCCAGGGTTTGGGCTGGCAACCTATGTGGATCCTTACTTACAAATGTGTCCCTTTCGATGTGTCAACGTTTCGATCTGCCACCTTATGATGTAATTTTCGATCAAAATAGGGATACGATTACGAAAAAAAAAATGTTCTTCCAGGATATGCGATGGCAACCTACTAAATACCCGTGTACTTAGGTAGTATCTATCACTACATTACATTTCTGATCTGCCACCTTGTGAGGTAGGGTATAATTACAAGAATTGTTTGAGGTGGCTGACCAGAAAAACTACCAGGCTGAAGGCAGGCAACCCTGTATATAAGTGAACGGCACGTCCATGGCAATCGACCCGCATCAGTTTTAGCTTGCCACCTGATGAGGTAATTTACCCCATTTTTGGGGCTCATAAAACATGGCTGACCTTGGAACCTGCCAGGGTTTGGGCTGGCAACCTATGTGGATCCTTACTTACAAATGTGTCCCTTTCGATGTGTCAACATTTCGATCTGCCACCTTATGATGTAATTTTCGATCAAAATAGGGATACGATTACGAAAAAAAAAAATGTTCTTCCAGGATATGCGATGGCAACCTACTAAATACCCGTGTACTTAGGTAGTATCTATCACTACATTACATTTCTGATCTGCCACCTTGTGAGGTAGGGTTTGGTGCAATGGGAGCTTAGACTATCACCTTGCCCAAATAAAATGTATTGACTTAAAACTAAATTTTTATTTTTGAATGTGTTTCTTGTACACAAAATATGATGAAAGCAGTTTCATTGTACATATTTTGTGTTTTATTTTTTGACTTCAACCTTATCACCATTTGTGTAAAATTGTAAATAATCCTAAAGATGGTAGAGAAATAAAAGTACCTATTGTTTCTGGTAGACCCTTTTTTTATTACCGAATTTAACTCATACATTCAAACAAACATTGCATTTAAACTGTATTTTCTTACCGCATTTATAATTCTTACTGATGAAGTGTGACAGAAGGCTATTTAAGCGGCGGCATAAGCTCAGAATTTGAGGCCGCTCAGCTCCTCGAGAGCAAGACTTCCATCTCGTAATCGAACCAAAATATTTAATTTACTTGCCCTCTGACTCATACAGAAGGCTTATTAAAGTGCGTATAACGCCACTAGCATTCAAAAAACGAAAACTGTTGTAAAAAAACACCAGCCCTTCTGTCAATTATTTATTTATTTAAATTTACACAGTATTACAGATATTAATATTTAAGACCTGTGTGAGAAACATAAATCGGTCATTATAATTTTTAAAACATTTATAGAACATAATTCTACAAACAAAAACAAATTTATAAAATATACATGATATAGTATATCTCAAAAATTAGCTACCCATGTCAATGGGAGAGGCCTGCCCCTGTATTTTAGATTATTGGATTCACTTTCAACGTTCGACCAGATTATATCTATCACTGTCATATAACATAGCGCAAGAGAGAGAGCGGCGGTGGTCTAACGGTTAGCGAGTCAGACTCGAAAGCGAGAGGTACCGAGTTTGATCCCCAGTGCCGCTATGTACCAATGATTCGTTTTTTAACTAATCGATGCTCACGGTTGGAGAAAACATCGTGAAACCTGGAGGAAACTTGCATAGTCAGGAGACTGAATGTGTAACTATTATCCAATTAGGTCAGGTTCCCCTGTTAGTAGCAGAGGTCACATGGCAATCGCTCTACTGTGATGACATGACCTGTCAAATCTGGAATCGTAGTAAAGTGTACTCCGAATGAGAAACTGGATTAATCACTAAGAAGAAGAGATAGAGATCCATGAGTCTTTCTATCGTCACCGAATCATATAATGTAGAGTGTAAACCACTGATTCCCAAAGTGGTCCAGGTAGACCCCCAGGGGTCCGCGGGCGATTCGATGGGAGTCTATGTTGGCGTGACAAAAAAATGGGCGTTTACGTTGGCGTGACAAAAAAAACGGGGTTTTGCAATTCGTAAGCGGGGTCCACGAAAATTTATCTGGTTTCGATAGTGAAGAACTAATATATTGGCTTGACTTCACCTATAAAGTCAAGCCTACATTTTAGGCAGATAAATAATTGATGGATAAATAAAAGCTGTGAGTAGATGTCACAAAAGTAAAGTTTGATGGAGTTTTACTCACAGCAGAATCAATTAATCAACAAACCAATAAATTCTCACTTTTTTATCGAAAACTCTTAATTCGTGATTGGAAGTATTTGGAACTCAGGCGCAACGCAAATTTCCATGGTTAGATCTAATCTTAATTTTTTTTGTCGAGTTATGGGAATATTGTAGAAATTTAGCTGCAGGGGGTCCACCGGAACCAGCAAAATCTTGAAAGTGGTCTATGAGAAAAAAAGTTTGGGAACCTCTGGCGTAGACTATCGTCACCGAATTATATAATGTAGAACACGGCCTGTGTCCACTAGGTATAGGTTAGTACTTAAATTTTTTTTGGCATACAAACTAACTAATGTTGGTTTATAAAACCAAGTCAGAGGCCTTTGTGCGGTTTGAAAACTCTGACACCAGGGTTGGCCAAGTTCGCCACACGCTTGACTGTACCTGCACGATAAAAAGAAAAAGACTAATGTTTGTTTCTCTTTCTTCCAGGTAACAAAACAGACAGAGAAGACAGGGAGATACCGAAGCATATAGGAGAGGACTTCGCACAGAGGCATGGCATGTATTTCTTGGAGACTTCAGCAAAAGAAGCTGAAAATGTTGAGAGGCTCTTTATGGAAATTGCAGTTGAACTTATGGAGGTAAGTTTTTTACTATCTTTTTTAAAGATCGAGTGAATAAACATTTTATGAGTGAACTTGTTACATCCTCGACTACATCTTTTCTTCTACCCTAAATTGTATTCAATAGGAAAATCAGTCTATACATGGCTTTAGGTAAATCTCTTTCAAACTCTCGGGTGGTTAATCAGTCCATGAAACCGAACAACTTCCCCAAGGCATATAGGTCAAAACACGAAAAAAAAAATTTAGTTCCCATACAAACTTCATCAGCATATAGCGCATTTTGTATGGGAGATCAACATTTTTTTTTCGTATTTTGAACTATGTTCCTTGGGAAAGTTGTTCAATTTCATGGACTGATTAACCACCCGAGAGATTGAAAGAGAGATACCTAAAGCCCTGTATATATAGTTCGTCTGAACTGGACTTGGATCGAATGAAAAATATGACTTTTCCAATTGCAAGCTCTTTCAAAGCATATTGTATGGTTAATAAAGAGTCTCGAAGATTTTATTTTACTGTGGTAGTTGATAGGACTTTTCAAGTCTACCATGTCCTGACACCGATTCTTTGGGCGTTCCCTTAAAAAGGTTTTTGCAGTTAGTACAGCTCTTATGTTTCCATCAATTATCAACCTACGGAGCTGCGCTTAAAAACTCAAATCATCGCTGTCAATATACGTATTAAAGTGGCAAAGGTTTAAAGGCCAAATGATCTTGTTATATTGACCCCAACAGGGTCAATTAACCACCTATTGTAGTGATGGTTGACTGATTAGTAACTGTACTAAGGCTGACCGTATTTGGATGCCTGTGGTGTTGATTTGTACGTGCTTTAAGTTTATTACGGACTCGACGCCAATGTAGATTTTCGTACACTTAAGAGAACCTTTTTTGTGTCCTTAAAATATTTTAAATCTTATTTTTGACATAACGATGTTTTGACGTCATAATTATAATTTTGAAGACGATTGATCGTTATCACTTTAACAACAGATACATTATGCCAAGAAGTGAATGTATAAGTTAATGTGAAAAAAATTATGTTTAAAAAGTGAACGACTTCCGAAATTATAACTTTAAATTTTATGCAAGTCGATATTCGATTGGTGACCAGTCAGAACTATGCGGTCTTAAGTGATCAAACTGTTTTCAGTAGAATAAGCCAGCTGTTGTCGATTGACTATAGTCGTTGAAACCAAGTCAGAGGCCGTTTGGCTGTTTCAAAACTGACACCAGGGTTAGTCAAGTTCGCCATACACATACCTACACGATAAAAAGAATTAGGATGGCTATTTAGTTAGAAGTCAGCAGGAAAACTAGCCATGTTTAGAGGACTACTAATTATATTATTTATCTTTCAGCAAGCAAAATGCAAGGAAATGCCTAAGTACGACGGAAGTTTAGGCCCAATAAACGGTAAAACGACTTCTGTAGGTGATGGTTCTTGTTGTCTACGGTCTTAAGGACGAATTTATTTGTGTATTTAAGTAATACAAGCATCATAATGGTAAAAGTAAACTTCAATACGTATTGGAAAAATTTGTATAACTACTGGCTATCTAAAAAACAAAAGTTATCTGTTTCGAATTTTCGTTAATTTCATCGTTTTACATTAATTTAAAAATTTGTAAAATGTTTTACACCCAGTGAATTTATTCATGTGAGCGAAAAAAGTCAAGTTCACCCTTGACCTACGTCGTTAGTGGTACATTCAGCACTATGAAGAAATGAAGAAATCGTTTTTTTTCTATTACTTCTTTATTTTCTATTATTTCAATCTTACTTTTTTGTCATTTTTTTACCAGCCCATATACGTCTCCACCGAGGAGCACGGGCCTCCTTTCGAAACACGAAGGGGATTTAAACTTTAAAGAGGAGATTTTTGTCTAATATTCAAGGTTTTTTTTAGTATCATTTTCCAATATGTAATGAGTTTTCAAGATTGCATATTGTGGTATTTTTATAAGAAAACTTATCTAATTATTTTTTATGACGACCGTGACGTTAAAATGAAATGAATAACGCCAAGATGCAGAGACGTACACCTATTTTCATTCGGTAGTTTTGATTTATAATATTTGAAGTACGACTCACCTATTCAAGGTCTGATGTTGTATGTTATGATAACTAAGTTATCAATAATTCGTGCTAACAGATGGCACAGTTTTCTGTAACACTAAATGCTCATATTTGTTACTATTCTTGTAAAAATACCACAGCAAATTGTTATTTAGAGGAGTTGACATTCCACTCGCTTTAAGTGCTTTAGCATTGTCGCAATGTCATGACTTTAGAAAATAATTTAATGTCAATTTGTTGTAGCGTAGTTTTATGAAAGTGTAAAACATGCTCAATTACAAAATTCGGTTTAAAATGGCGACAGATTTACTGATCTTATGAAATACTAAAAAATTATAACTTCTTTCTACCCTTGGTACTTGTAGACTATTGAAGTATGAGCAAGTTTGAGCCATTATTTAATCCCTTTTATAATTGACCAGGTTCTACTATGTTTGTATTGCATATCAGGATCTATATCACTTTAGACCTACAACTGTTTGTAAGTCGTTGTACATAATACGCAGATCTTTAGGAATTGAATATTTACGGATATAAGATTTTTTTACTATTATTTTTAATCGCTTTGCGAATAAATGTTTATTTACTAAATCTAATAGTAAGATGCAAAGGATATTGTGAGTTGTGACCGACATTGTTTTTGCCAGATATAGCTATTGATGTTAAATATTATTGTATCGACTTTTAATACATATTTTGTAGCTATATGTAGCGCGTTTGTTTGCTTCCAAAGGATTTTTTATTAAATTTATTTATATCACAGACGTGAGATGAAATGTTATATAAATAAATGTGTTTTTTTCCTTATTTGTAACAATTAAAAATGTGCCTTTAATTTCACGATGATTTATTTTATAGATTTCACTCAGAGTTTAATGAGTGAAAATGTATTAAATAAAGAAATCTAATTCGTCTAAAAATTTACTTCAGGTACAGTCGAGGAATAAAAAGGTTCGTCACCTTAAGGCCGATTTTCGCTTGCAAAAACATTTTCGCTTGCGTACAAAAACAGTGCTGCTAACATTTAATTCAATATGACGTTTGCTATCAATAACAACGTTCGTCATCTAATGTCAATGTTCTCTTGCACTTGCGCAAGAATCATTCCCGCCAATATAAACAACAGTGCTTGAAGTTTGCCATCAAAAGATATTTTGGAATCAATCAGTTCTCTATGTGACATTTGACGTCTTCGTCTTTGACAAACATTAGAAAGGTGTTGTCAACTTAGTTTTGTTCATCTATCTAACCAAAATAAGTTTTTAGTTTATCATAACATGTGCAAACTTTTGTATGATAATAATCTTCTTATTCAACACAAATCTTGAGCTAAATCAATTTGGACTTTGTACCAGAAATAATAAAGCATAATTTTCTATGCAACAGTCAGTTCTGTATCCAATTTTCAAAAGGTAATATGTGCTCGGGGCACGATAAAGGAATCAATTTGAAAACTGACGAAGGTTTTCATTCCCTGACTGTACCTAAAGTTGATCTTATAACTTCTATTAGAAGGCAAAATTTTGTGTTATCGACCTTTGTTCCTTGGTGGGATTTCTTTTTTATCAATTTGTGGACTAATTTAATACCTATCCTTAAATTTTTCTTCACAAGGAAGTAATTAACAATGAGAGGTATAAAAGTTTTATTAATTTGTGGGTATCATTGCGTGTGAAGAAAACCCTTTTACAAACATTGAAGTCTAACTTCGAATTTGGTATTGTTGGTACCAGTATTTTAATAATAACCAGTACAGTTTGTAACTTAAAAAAGAGAACGGATTTGAATTTTGTACGCTTTATTACTTTTAGAATATAATTTAAAGAATTAAATATTTAGTAAATTATAAAACATATTATAATAAATTAATAACTATACATTATTCATGACATTGTAACAAAGCTTTCGTTATTTAACTTGCTGTTGCATTTTTTGTTAATGTTAACAATGTAGTGGTTTATTAGGTACTTGTAGTTGTTAGGGTGATTATGAATTAAAGGCATTAGTCTATTTGCACCTTTAGTTCAGATTTGAACACAATTTTTTTACGGCATGTCTGAAAAATGGACAAAAACTTTAACACAATTATGAGGTTTGTATTGTAAGTAGGTACTGCTTTCTAGAATCTACGTTGATATATTTATTTTGGTAAAGTAGCCAGTCGCTAGAATTTTTTTGAGATTTACCTACTAAACTACAAACAGAAAGTAGAATGTTAAATTGACACAGGAATACCCAATAGTTATATCAGGCCCCATTTAAAGCTTATAATTGTAAAACACAGTTACAATTCATTATATGTGACTGTGTCTGGTAAAAGGGACCACTTTCAGGGTAATCATTAAGGGCGAAAATGTGATATAATAAGCTATATTAATCGCTCTTATTGACACCCTCAAAGTCGTCCCTTTTACTAGACACAGTCACATATATTCAGCAGTTATGTATAAAGATGGATTAAAATTTTATCGTGAGAAGATATCTCTGCAATGTATATCGATTGTGTTTTTACTATTATAGGTAACTTTAATTGAATAGAGGGTGCTGGGCTTTGCTATTTAAATATTTGCAGTTATTTCCAATATACTTGCAATTATTTTGATTTAGAACTATGATTACTTTTTTCTGTATTAACAAGCCTCAAATAATACTCCTAAAGTCATCTCGCATTCGTGTTGTTTCCCAAAAATATGTCAAAATACTGACGTACTCAATAGTTTTTTTATTTATTTTTAATTACTCCTTTGTAAAACAATATCAGTAATTGCAACATTTGGAACAATGATTGGCTAAAGTAAGATATATAGAGATAACTAGCTTTTCGCCCGGGACTTCGTTCCCGTGGGAATTTCCCCGTCAATTTTCCAATGTTTTTAATAGTTATTCTGCTATTCGGGACGGAGAGAAATACAACAAATCAAAAACCATGGAAATCGGTCCAGCCGTTCTCGAGTTATAAGTGTTGTAACAAACACGACTTTCTTTTATATATATAGATTATTGAATAGCAAACCTATTTCACAATTTTTGCAACGAGTATTCAGTGCTCAATTTTATGATATATTAATTTAAAGGGTTTATTCACATTAAAAATATCTTTATTTTTACATTATTCATAGCATCAATATAAAGGCTGTTTTTTTTTATTTGACGAAAAATGTTAGTGACATCCTTATAATTTTTTTTAATAAGTAATTTATTTAGCATTACATAATACCTATCCTTTTAAGGTAACTAGTTTTAGATTGTTTACCTTATTTTTTATTTATCGCGTGTAAAAGTGAAATTGAAATGCACTAAGTAAGGTTGTTTTGTATTGTTCAGTTAAAACCACATTAAGCTTAGAGTATTGAACCTTCAAGTTTAATGTGCTCTTATACTGATTATCGATGTTGTAATATTAGAAGTTTGTAAAAGCGAGGTTCTTTTGAAAAGAGAGAAACAGAAAATACCATTACATTAAGATATATTTTGCAACAACAAAATAATATTAATGTGTGAAATAACTTCCATAGCAAGATGGTGAATATTGATCTTGGTATTTTTTCTTAGCTTTCAGGTAGGTAACTACTTGTGTTGTGATTGTAATTTTTTAAACCCTTACCACGCCTTACTTGTGAAAATCATCACATCAATATCAACGAATCTTGAAATTAGGTTGACTTGTTACGACTCCATATATCTGATAAATAATCAGTCAACGAATCAGAAATAGTTTTTGTAGTTTTGCCAATAGGGCTAGTTTTCGTAGACCTTCGCAGATATAGCTACGTGTTAAAGATGTTCCACATTCCATTTACTCATAAATTATTTTGTTAATCTTGATGAACTTAACTGACTTGAACCCACGACCCCAGTATTAGATCTCCTGGTGCTCTAAACAACTGCGCTATCGTGCCTTCAAGTCAAGCGGCGTTTCTCATTCCCTCATTAAGCACATTAAGCTGTGTGTGGGTCCAAGTACCATTCGTGCCGAAGATTTTTCTTACCCTAAAGTAAGTGCTTAGATGATTGTGCCGTATAATGCCATCTATCGAGCTGTTATCATAATAAAAGTGCTGAGGTCGCACGCCCCATTACTTATGTTCCTATGGGAAAGTTGTTCGGTTAATTGGGCTGATTAACATCCTTAATTCATGGAATGTGGAATGGTTCAATATTATATGCTATCACCGTATTAATCATTACAATAGAAAGGGTCTACCGGAAGTGGTTATACGAAGAATAAGGCAAAAAGCGAAGTTTCTTAACCGAAAATTGCACAGACCAGACCGCTTTTTATCTGCAAGGGACCTTTTAGCTTTTTCCTTCACTATAAAAATAATTTAAATTCTTCTCCTGTTACATATTAATGTTTGTTGATCAATAAGTCTATTGGATCTGATATTATTATTAGATATTTGTTTTTCTAAATATTGTCATTAAATATTGAAATTAATTCTCACCAAAGAAAGTGAATTATTGTAATACTCGCAAATAATAAATGACCACTTTGTATATTTTTCTTGTTTCATTTTTATTTTTAGTTCCTAATGTCTGTTACATCTTGTAAACAGTAATTAATTATTATAATTAACCACTTTTTCTGTTCACTGTACTTTCTGATCCTGTAAGGGAACGTACCCATACCACGTAACCTATTTAGGGGGGGGTGGGGGGTCTTAAAAATACTACGATCAGTCACAGGAGTGTGGGGGGTGGCTTAGATTTTTGTCACGTAGTCGATTTCACCGGGAGAAACGTCCTGTTTTTTGGACTATCATTTCCAAAAAACAGTTTTTTGGACTCTTTTCATATATAAACTTTTAATAGTTTCTATATGAAAAGAGAGTTTCATATAGAAACTATTAAAAGTGTTTGTTTTTAAAATAAAACATTAGTGTGTTCACATTTCAATGATCCGTGAGTCAAATTATTATTATTTGTTACACTTTCTGCTTGCAAATTGATTAAAAATCATACTTGTCAATACTACGTAAAAACTTGAAGGGGGGGGGGTCTTGGCATATCCTACGAGTGGTTACCGAGGGGAGGGGGGGGGGTCCAAAAATTAAAAAAATAGGTCACGTAGTATGGGTACGTTCCCTAAGTACTTAACCTCAAGAGGATTGTTTTTTTTATGTGAAGATGTACATATAGATAAATCAGTATGTAAGAAAACACTTGTGATTAAAAAATAAAGTAGTAGATAGGTAGATAAATATAAATCCATGGGTTTATTTAGAACTTACCAGTTCGAACTACTAGCTAGTTACTAGTTTCAACTGAAAATTTATTAAAAAAGGGCAGATAAGTTCAACAGGACAATAAGTAGTAATTAATGGCATGCACTTTTGTTGTTGACTGTACTTTTTACCACATTATTATTGCTTTATTTTTAACCGACTTCAAAAAAAGGAGGAGGTTCTCAATTCTTTGTTTACATACAACACATTTTAGAATACTTAATAAATCTTGTAATAGAGATAAAGTAGAATATATCAATATAGGTAATATTTTGGTTAGACTTCTGATTGGTTTGCACCTTCATTAGGGTTAGATTACCCAGTTGCAAAAACATCCGCTAAAGATAATGCTACTTCAAATATAATACTGTGCTGTCCCTTTCTGTTTTGTTTACATAGATCAGGACGAAATTACATTTAATGTCGTGGCGTATGGTGAACGATATTAAAGTAAAAAAAAAAAATTGTCTGATATATTAGACTTTGGCGGCAAGGGCATGAAACTTAAACATCTGATATATATCAGACTATGGCAGTGAAAAGACTTCAAAGAACATTTATAGAACCGGGCGTAAATAGGCCGATCTGGTATAGTATTACCAAATCTTGGTCAAAGGGTCCTAGGTTCAACTTTCGGTTGGGGCAAATATTTGTGTAAAAAGCAGATGTTTGTTCTCGGGTCATGGGTGTTTACTGTCTGTCTTTGTGTATATTCAAAGGGCCCTACAACACAAGGGAAAACCCTAATGTGGGCCTTTGAGTGTGTAGTATATAGTAATTAAATAAAATTACTAGTGCACTTGTAAAAATATGTTTTTATTTTTATTACAAAAAATAAATACACAATAAGTAATAGTATTAACAATTGGAATAGAAGATTTATTGCATTTTTATTTTATCACTCTTATTTATTTACATCATTGCCAATTTCACTATTTGAGTCATCATTTTCACTAGCTTCACTATCACTAGAATTAGTTTCACTATCACTCTGTGTTAGTATTGTGCGATGCCTGTTAGTGTTAACAAACATATCATCACTGTCCATTTCAATTTCAACTTTTTTAACATCATCAAATTCTTGTGGCCAGATTTTGTTTTCTTTGTAGTATTTGATCGAGTCTTTGTTCATGATTTTTACTATTTCCGCTTTAACTTTGTCTCCTTCTGGTATAGGTTCTACTAAGACGTAGTCGCCACGTTTCACCCAAATATTCTTTCTGAATTTCGTTGGCATCGAGACTAGATATTCATCTCCATTTGGGGTTGTCACCTGTAAAAATGTAAGTAAGTATTTATTTTAGTTGAGAAACACTATATTTATCTAATGCTGCACTACTGGAAAGGCTACGTTAGTTTTAATGAGGACATTAGCCATGAGCCGAAAACAAACATTTACTTTTCACCTTTTTAACAGATTAGGAATCGAACTGGTCGCTGGGTCATATTAGGTGACCCTAAAATACGAGGCACAGTTTTGACTTTATATCTATGGCTATGTACAAAAACCTTTGTTTCTAGATTTTTTGTTTACAACTTGAATTTGACTATCAGAACATCATATAGCTTAGTATTATAATGAGTTTAGCACACATACCTCATGTAAATTGTTTCCTTTGCTCTTTACGACCTTAACGACGCTCTGGTTTTCCTTGGGCAGCTCGAAATCATCCCACAAAGTCTCATTCATTACATGCTTCCTTTTGTTTACTTTCGACATTGTAACACAATATTTTTTAGCAATTAAACACCTATATCAATTAGTAACTCTGTATTGTTTGCAAAATCGTAACAAATTCAATTATTATAGATATAAACCCGTTAAAAATAGAAATTAAAGCACGAGTATTGGGATGTTTTTGTGATGGCTCAAAGCATAACCTCAAAATGCATTTGACATTAACTTTTTAAATTTAGGTGTTTGAGTTTCCTGACTTGTAATGCCTTGTCTTTCACAGTTTGTTGAGCTTTATTAATTAGTTGGCGTAATTTGGCTTAGAAATCAAATCGGATTTAATTCCTACAAAAGGTTTTATTGTTTTAATAGCTTCATTTGTTGCCAAATAAGACTATCCTAAGCTTTCCTCCTCGGCGGAGGCGTGCATAATAACTCGAACTCCTAAGTAACTCGAAAACAAAAGAAGATCGAAGACTGATATTAAGCATAGAGTGTTATTAGGGCATGCCAGTAGGTACACCACCTGAAAGAATGACCAAATCCGTCGTTAGGGGGCCACTATTGTTCGCGTAGCCTGCTTGACGCTATATCTAACTTTGATGAGCAAAAGAATGAGAACAGGTTGTCCAAAAAATATGAATCTGGTCTTATCCTATCCAGGATTAAATGCTCTCCAACTTTTATTGAGGACAATTTTCGATATTGTAAGTCCTTTACGAGATATAACCGAAAAATCGCTAAAATATCCTTTTTGGGGTGCATTTTTAAGCTATTAAAACTAAAACAATAAAATATCTTGTAAGATTTAAATCCGATTTGAATTTTTAGTTGGTTTTATTCTATTGACCTATAAAAGGAACGTTTAGATTCCTATACATATTACCACGCGGTGTCATTACAAGCGCGTCATGAAAACACTGAGGTTCTCTACCCGTGGCATACAAATTAAACAAAAAGTATCAAGAATCACAGTTTATTCTCTCTTTACATTTATCTAGAACTTGAAATATGTCTAACGATTCGCCGGGTGGTATGTTGTACCCGTTTTCTAAGCCGTGAGGGTTTGATGGTGTTTTGCAAGAGAGGTTGCTTTCTTTGCGTAACACTTGATCTATTTCCACCGATGTGAAGAACGCCACTGACAAAGGAAGGTCGTTTATGCCGACTCTGAAGAAAAAAATAAATTATATGAAGAAAAAAAGAATTAAAATTATTTTAGTTACACAGCTTTGAGAAAGCGAGACTTTGAATTGTATCCATTTGTCGATTCTGCAGTCTTTTGTTGAATTGGACTGCAGAAAGCCGTCCAAATATAAGAATGACAAATCATAAAAAAAACATCTATATTATAGAAAAGGGCAATCAGAAATGCCTCAATCAACAGAAAAGGCCAATCAGGTAGACTAAAAATTTTGTAAAAGGCCAATCAGAAAGACGATTTTAAAGGCAAATCATTTCTGATTTTCCTTTAAAATCAGAATAAAAATAGTAAAATCAGAATAAAATCACATCATCTGAATTTATGTAAAACGTGGCATCGAACAGTTCGCTAGAACCACTGATGCTCTGCCTACCCCGTAAGGTATAATAGGCGTGAGCGTATGTGTGTGTGTGTGTGCGTATGTATCTAAATTCACGTACCGTTGCGAGCAAAATGCTCGAGTGAGAAGATTTGTTATTTGCAGTGCTAATGCTGTCTCGTGCTTGTGTTTTTCAGGCACCAGATATCGAACTTCGTCGTGGAAACTTAAGCAGAACCTGCAAAAATATAAGAGGCTATTGAAGAGCCAAGGGATGGAATTTCCTGCCTACATCTGTAAGTTCGAGTGAATAAGCTTCTTCTGGGTGAGTTTGCTACATACTCGACCGAATCTTCGCCCTTATTGTGACTTAAGTTGTAAAGCAGACACTTATAGCACAGGTTTTTATTAAACCTATTTTAAGTGGCTGCTGTCCCTAATAAAATAGCTCAGTGGACAAACCTTGTTAAATATTTTAATGTGCTGGCTATCTTTGTAGTGTCAAATAAACTTATTATTTATTTATTTATTATTTATTTATTTATTTATTTTATGCTAGATTGTGGTCAAGACACATTATTTTCCCATTGTTAATATAAAAAAAACAGCAACTATTTATTGTCTGTCAAATTGTATGAAATAATAGCCTATGACGTCATAAGTTTTCGTCGGTAGCGTTATTTCCTTCTTTGAAAGACCGGCTACTTGATGAGTTTGAATAAATTTTATGCGTTTTCCGCCCGAGACTTCGTTCGTGTGGAATAGTAGTCTATGTCACTTTCTAGCCTTCTAACTATCACTGTGCAAAAAATCACGTCGATACGTTGCTCTTTTTAGACGTGTAGGAAGGACAAAGAAATATAATCAAATATCTTGATTTGATTTAATATACACACCTTCACAACATTACATCTATATCTATATCTATAAATATATAAAACAAAGTCGTGTTTGTTACACCACTTATAACTCAAGATTGGCTGGACCGATTTCCATGGTTTTTGATTTTATGTATTTGTCTCCGTCCCGAATAGCAGAATAACTATTAAAAACATTGGAAAATTGACGGGAAAATTCCGACGGGAACGAAGTCCCGGGCGAAAAGCTAGTATTAATATAAAAACACAAAGAAATTTCTAATTTTTTTTCAAGCTCAATTATGATCATAATTTATTTGATTCCACATAATACATAGTGTAGTTCCACACCGCGTGGATTGGTAGTGATGTGATGTAACACTTGATTCTTTAATATTAGTTAAGATTACAAGTCGGCTTGTAAGTATGAGTGAATATATGTGTGCGTGCGTGTATGCTTGCGTGCGTATGCATGTGTATGTGCGTGCGTGTGTTTGTGTGTGCGTGCGTGCGTGTGCGTGTTGCGTGCGTATGTGTATGTCTGTGCGTGAATGCGTGCGTATGTGCGTGCGTGCATGTGTGCGTGCGTGCGTTTAAAGTGTATACCAGTGTATTTATAAAGTTTCCTATGACTTCACCTGGCATGCGTGTGGTGCTGCGCCATGCTGACTAGCATGAGATGCAGGAAGTCTGCGGCGGCGCTCTGCACGCACCAGTTGAGGCGGGTGCCGGCCCAGCGCCCGCGCGCGCGCTCCAGTGAGCGGGACAGGCGGCCGCGCAGGAATACCGTAGCGGGGGATGACGATTCTACGAGTTACGAAAACCCTCTTAGGCGGTGTTTATACAAAGAGTTACGAAAACCCTCTTAGGCGGTGTTTATACAACGAGTTACGAAAACCCTCTTAGGCGGTGTTTATACAAAGAGTTACGAAAACCCTCTTAGGCGGTGTTTATACAACGAGTTACGAAAACCCTCTTAGGCGGTGTTTATACAAAGAGTTACGAAAACCCTCTTAGGCGGTGTTTATACAACGAGTTACGAAAACCCTCTTAGGTGCTGTTTATACAACGAGTTACGAAAACCCTCTTAGGTGCTGTTTATACAATGAGTTACGAAAACCCTCTTAGGCGGTGTTTATACAACGAGTTACAAAAACCTTCTTAGGCGGTGTTTATACAACGAGTTACGAAAACCCTCTTAGGCGGTGTTTATACAAAGAGTTACGAAAACCCTCTTAGGCGGTGTTTATACAACGAGTTACGAAAACCCTCTTAGGCGGTGTTTATACAAAGAGTTACGAAAACCCTCTTAGGCGGTGTTTATACAACGAGTTACGAAAACCCTCTTAGGCGGTGTTTATACAACGAGTTACGAAAACCCTCTTAGGCGGTGTTTACACACAAGCGACGTAGCGGTCAAAACAACGTAAAATGGTTCTTAACTAGCTTTCCGCCCGGGACTTCGTTCCCGTGGGAATTAGGGAAAATTATGTAGCCTATGTGTTAATCCAGCATGTCAGCCACCTCCATACCAAATTTCATCAAAAACAGATTAACCCAGAAAATGAATATTAAGGCACGAAAACGAAATTACGAAATTCATCTTACGAATTTCTTACAAAATTTATTTGTTTACTTATTCTTCTAATATTTTTACTATATTAACTTAATTTTATAACAGAAAATATTTTAAATCAAAAAAAAACGAAAAGGAAAATTCTCATTCAGAATGATGGACTAACAACGTCAGGGTTTCAGTTTTTACTAAGAGGGGCAGTTTAGCAAAAATCCAAAAACTTGTATTATTAGTAGAAGCGCTGGTAGCCCAGTGGCGCTCGCTGATCTCAACCGATTAGTGAGGTTAAGCAACGTACACAGAGGCATGGAACCTAATGAGTGACCAAAGTAGAAAATTTTAATTTATCACGAGCGTTTCCGTGCTTCGGAGGGCACATTAAGCTGTCGGTCCCGGCTGTTGTCGATTGACTACAGTCGTTAAAACCAAGTCAGAGGCCATTGTGCGGTTTGAAAACTCTGACACCAGGGTTAGCCAAGTTCGCCACACACTTGACTATACCGACACGATAAGAAGAAGTATTAAGAGCTATAATTCACCCGCAATTTCCTCCAGTTTGTTGAACATATCTGACTCCGTGCCTCCGACCCAGCGCGGTCGTTCAAACATCTCATCGACTAGTTTTCCGCTCACTTTGGCGAGCCGCATTGCTTGATACGCTGTCATTTCTACACTCTGTAAGATAAATTTAAATACTATGTTAGGAACAAATACAGCATATTGGCCTGTAAATTGTAAAATCAGAGACTTGCCATGGGAATTCAAAGAATTATCTTAATGACTAGCTTACTGCCTGGGACTTCGTTCCCGTGGGAATTTGGGAAAATTATGTAGCCTATGTGTTAATCCAGAGTGTCATCTACCCCCAAACCAAATTTTATCAAAATTGGTCCAGCCGTTTGAGCGTGAAAGAGGAAAAAACATCCATACATATTAACTTTCGCGTTTATAATATTATACTGATAATGGTTATACGTTACTTCGGTAGGAGGGTGGTCGCGAACCAGACGGCCCTTTACAGAGCCTACCACACCGCATGAGACCATAGGACGACACCTCAGATTCAGAAAAAAATGAAGTGTCGTTGCCTGGGATGGATTGATAGGAAGCAGGTGACATTAATTTGTGTTTCCGTAGTCGTCTCTTACGACACCCAGGAAAAGAGATAGGGTGGTGTTATTTTGAACCGATCATCACACGGCTCAGCATTCTTAAGTCTTAGCTTAACACAACACAGTCTTAAGCTAATCATACGCACGCTCACGCTTATAATCCCTAACGGGGTAGGCAGAGCATAGCTCGTTCTAGAACCACTAGATGCCACGTTTGAGACAAATGGTGAGGGTTATCAGGTGGAATTATGAGAGGCGGTCAGCCCATTTTATATGAATTTTTGTTTTTGGCAGGAGATATCAACACTGACCTGCTTAACCTTAAAAACAATCACAGTAAAATCTTTATAGACTTAATTACACAGTTTGGACTAAAGCAGGTAATCTCGGAGCCTACACGTATTACCCCTTCTAGTCGAACACTTTTAGACGTTGTTTGTTGTGTTGAGAGTTTGAAGGCGAAAAATATAATTGTTAAGCACAACGACGATTTGAGCGATCATGGTTTTGTTGCGGTGAGGTTTCCGGTCCAAGTAAGTAAACCTATGCCTAGAGTTGTCACGTATCGCCCGTTTAATGATTTTGACTTAAGTACTTACTCTGAAGCCTCATCTGTCACGCCCTGGGAGTGGGTCCTCAATTATGATGACATTGACGCTATGGTTGAATGTTTTAATGGACTGGTACTTGGCTTATTTGATCATTTTGTTCCGGTTCGTACAAGGACTTTTAGAAGTCCACCAACCCCGTGGGTAACCGACAGTATTAGGGCAATGATGTCTGATCGGGACGAGGCCTGCGCTCGTGCAAAGAAGACTAACAATGACGAGGACCGTAAGCTATACAAATCGTTGCGTAACGCAGTAACCTCTATAACTCGTACTGAGAAACAAAACTATTTCTCAAATCATGTAAACAAGTTTGTTAAGCATCCTAAAAAAATGTGGAAAGAGATAAAAAAGATAACTGGTAAAGAGGCGTTAAAAAGTATTCCTACACAATTTAGTGATCCTGACCTTATTAATAAATCATTTTTGGATGGTATACCCCTTATAGGAGAAGATGCTAATCAAATAGCCTATTTTAATAATTCACGACATAAAAGTAACAATATATTTAATTTTTCAGATTTGTCCCCTACGAAAAT
Organism: Aproaerema taeniolella; assembly: GCA_949987775.1. NCBI lineage: Eukaryota > Metazoa > Arthropoda > Insecta > Lepidoptera > Gelechiidae > Aproaerema > Aproaerema taeniolella. Next base: position 1,410,307 of record OX465245.1, read on the forward strand.
TGATAAAATAATTAATTCAATAACATCTAATGCTACGGGAATCGATGGTATATCGATAAAAATGATTAAACTAACTCTTCCGTATTCTTTAACTGCCATTACGGCAATCATTAATGCATCTTTAAGAACTGGTAGGGTCCCTTCTTCATGGACCACTGCTATCGTGAAGCCCATTCCCAAAAAGGCAACTGTTGAGTCAGTGAAAGATTTAAGGCCGATAGGGATTTTACCAGCTTTGTCAAAAGTACTTGAAAAAGCAGTACATGCGCAATTAATTCACTTTTTAGAACGTAATGAGATTATACCAGAAGGCCAATCAGGTTTTCGAGCTTTACATAGTACTTCTACCGCGTTACAGTATATTGTGGATGAAATATTATCGAAGTCAAACACTGGCCAGGCTTCTCTTCTCGTACTGTTAGACTATAGCCGAGCTTTTGATTGTTTAAGTATAAAAATTCTTCTGGCGAAGCTAAAATATTATGGATGTGATGATTGTTCGCTTTCGTGGTTCGCAAGCTATTTCAGGGACAGGAAACAGGTTGTGGAGTGTTCGGATGGTACGGGAAAAGCTATTCGTTCAAGAGCACTGACGGTTTTAAGGGGGGTAGTACAGGGCTCAATCTTGGGTCCGCTTTTATACACGGTTTACACTGCAGACTTACTGCAGCAAGTAGAGTTTACTATTGCACACATGTATGCAGATGATACCCAGGTTTTGGCATGTACTGAGCTTGGTGAGGCAAAAGTGGGCGAAACTATTAGGCATTTGAATAAAGATCTCATGAATATCAGTCGATGGTCCAATAACAATTGTTTATGCCTCAATGCTCAAAAATCGGCTTACATGATTTTAGGTACGCCCCACCAATGCAAAACAATTCGTGAACAAACACCAGTTATATGTTTAGACGGCCAACCGATCACGGAATCTTTGTCTTGTCGAAACCTTGGGTTGGTTCTTGACAGTAACCTAACCTTTTATGATCACTTAAAAGTTAAAGTAGGTAAATGCTACGCAGCTTTGAAAACCCTGTATGCTATTCGACCCTTTCTGAGTGAGTCAGTAAGACGGAGGTTGATGGAATGTCTGGTTTTGTCTCACTTGGATTATTGTGATACAGTGTATGGTCCTTGCCTGAATAAAAAAGCTGAAAAACAAGTGCAGAGAGTGCAAAACTCGTGTATCAGATTCTGTTACCACGTCCCTAAACGATCTCATATCACACCATTCTTAAATACTTACAACATACTTAATATGAAAAATAGAAGGACGTTAAAATTTAGTAATTTTATTTTCAAACTAAAGAACCTTGAGATCCCTGCCTACCTAGCAAGAAAGCTTAAGTGGACTAGCGCGGGCCCAGGTAAAAAGAGGTCTGAACGATTTCCTAAATTGGTTTTACCGCCACCTAAGTTGGAGTTCTTCAGGGGAGGCTTTGGATACTCAGCATCCAAAATATGGAACGATCTTCCGCCTCCTGTTAAGAATTCAAAAACAATTTGCCAATTTGGAAGATTGTCCAGAGAGTGGCTAATGTCAAAACAAAAATCATCATGTATCTGGTCACCGGTTCGTTAGGTTAACTGGGTTGAGTCTCTAAATGTTAACCCATGATGGAGTCTTGAGTTTTTCGTAAGTGTGAGCATTGAGCAATGCCGTTAAGTTCATTTTTCTTTTCTCTTAATGTTTATAAGTGGTCTTGCAACCAGAGATTCTTCTCAGTAATTATTGTGCTGCATCTTAAATGCATGTTGTTAGCAGTCAACTCAGGTGCTGACTGAAAAACAGCCTGGCTGAGGCAGCACCGTTTCACCACATCATTCATTTGTATGCTACGTATTTTGGTGTCTGTATTGTATGGTGAATAAATTTCTTTTTCTTTCTTTCTTTCTTTCTTTCGCTCATTATACAGCGAAACCCTCGCATCCACTTTCAGACTTTTACTGTATACCTGGGAAGAGTAGGTAGCAGGCACATTTTATATACAGGGCTTTAGGTATCTCTCTTTCAACCTCTCGGGTGGTTAATCGGTCCATAAAACTGAACAGCTTCCCCAAGGAACAAAGGTCAAAATACGAAAAAAAAATTTTGATTTCCATACAAAATGCGCTATATGCTGATGAAGTTTGTATGGGAACTCAAATTTTTTTTTCGTATTTTGACCTATATTCCTTGGGAAAGTTGTTTAGTTTCATGGACTGATTAACCACCCGAGATGTTGAAAGAGAGATACCTAAAGCCCTGTATATTTATTAAGACAATATATTAACATACATAAAATACACACACCGGCACAGTTAGCGGAACAACTTATGTTTTTCATACAATTAAGTCAACTTTGGGTTTATAAATGGAGATTTTTATTCGATGCTGTTATTAAAATTTTACGCTTAGTTTAGGCCAAAATGTTTGTCTGTTAAAACCAAAAATAAAACATACAAAAAGTTTTCAACAATGTGCCGCATGGCTAAAAGAGAACATTGCAAAAACCTTATCATACGACTTCGTATGAAAAGTTTAAAGATTTTTTTTTTCTATTGACTACATGAGAGATTCTAGGCTTTTCGTCAGTTTTTGTAAAAAAAAAGAGACGATAATTTATAAATTTATTTGCATAAAGAAAAGTGCAGTTATGTACGTAAAACGTATATTTTTAGAACTCCCAATATAAGTCGATTGTATGAAAAACAGACTTTGTTCCGCTAAATGTGCCGGTGTGTTCAAATATGATTTCAAATAAGTAACACAATTTTAAATCATATTTGAAATAGGTCGAACAATAAAAAACTTATTGTCTATTAAACATTTTTGTCTATCTCTTCCTTACAAAACGAAGCTTTGTATTGAATTTTTATAGCGGTACTAAATTGTGACATCATCGTTTAGTATTTCCATCATACCTGGCCTTCAATGTCTTCATCCATGAATCCTTCCATGTACTGTTTCTTCAGCGTATAAACCCTTCTTCCTTTAGTGGTGCTGAACATCTTGGCCGCCTTGCTCTTGGCTTCAGAAACTGTCATCGTCGGGTTAAACTGCTTTAGGAGTCTCTCTGCGAAGTTCTGACCAGCACCTGAAATATAATAAACAAATAAAATAAACGCCACACACTCAAAGGCCTACACTAACACCCATGTTCTAAAAAGTTAGCTCGAAATTTCCTCTACTCAACTTCAGCTAAGGAAATCCTCGAAATGACCTCGAATTTGGTATTCTAGTTGTCATCTCAATATTCCTTGAACGTGGCATTCGCTACTCAACGATAGATGGTACCACGTTGCGTATATCGATATTAACCTTTAACGATATTTATCATAAACATAATCCACGAAATCTTCAAAGTCATTCATTTTTCATATGAAAAAGTAGTGTCACAACTAGCTTAAGCATCGAATAAATCGCTAAGGAAATCTTTAGGTCGCGAGGCACCTTAACTCAATTCATCCTCGACTCCAGTGAGGTAAATTGTAAAGTTGAGGACGGAAGTGTCAAATAAAAACGCTAAAATCCTTGTCAGAGGTTGAGTGGAGTGGAGGAAATCTCGAGTTAACTTCTTAGAATATGGGTGTAAGGCTTTCCCTTGTCAAAGTTAGAAATAGCTTTATTTCACAGAACATTTAGAACGTTATTTAAAATAAATCAAAGTAGTGAATTAAGTTTGTGTCTATTCACTATACATATATTGTGTCTATCACGTTTGTTATTTTTTAACTTCGAGCCTTTTAACATCGGTCTCTAACCCTATACAATTAGTATTGCCACCGTAGGACTACGTATTATTCAAGGAATTGTTATGTCATGACTGTTACGATATATAATAAGATTCCAGCAAAATTAAGACTACTACCTAATAGACTTTTCATTAGAAAACTAAGTGACTGGCTAATAGATAAATGCTATTATAGTGTAGGAGAATTTCTTAATGATAAAGATACTTTAATAATGACAATGATACCTATTATTCTGGATATTAACTAATTAATTGTTTATTTGTATATTCTCCATTTAGATTGTTAATTTTATTTGTATTTTACGCTTCGACGTCAAAAATTTTGCATGCCGTAATAGGTTAAACATGTGACACTTATATGGATATATTTTATTCTTAACACATTCCGACCATGTTTAAAGCAAATAAATAATTTCATTTCATTTCAACTGTATAATAACATTGTATAATGTTACATATTATAAGAAGCAATAAAATATTCTCAATCTGATGTTCGCTACAATGCATCTTGCATTATTATTAGCAGGCCTGATGTATTTTAATGCGTGCGACCATGCGTACGTTGAGTTAATTTGAGTTATGTGTGCGTGTTTGCCCGTACTTGTATGTATGTATGTAAATCTTTTATTGTACAACAAAAAAATAAAAAACAGACATAGATTAAAAACATAAAGCGACATTTTGTGTACGCTGCACCTTTGTGAATAGGCGTAGAGTCCGTAGGTCCAAAAAAATGAATGCGTATGTATGTATTTAAATCCTTTAATGTATGTTTGTATGTATTTCATGTAATCCTGACTCGTTTTAAGTGACATCCTGAATGTCCTATAAAATAAAGATTTTTTCTATTCTATTTGGTACAAAGGCGGAATTATCCCACAAGGGGATCTCTTCCAGTCAACCTAGTAATGTTGAGAGAAATCGTACTCGTATACGCTCTTACCGTATATCCTGGCGTAGTTGATAACTTTGGCGTGGCTCCGGGACATGCCCGCGGCCCGCGCCGTCAGACCGTGCAGGTCGGAGCCGCGCGCCTTGTCCCCCGCCAGCACGGCCCAGCCGAACGCTGTGCCCCCGCACATGCCTAACGAACTGTCGCCTAATAAGGCTGCTATCCAGAGCTCCTGAAGTAAGTTTTAAATAACTTTTTAAAAATATTCTTCTTGTAGTATGAGTATGACAGTTCTTTTTTCAAATTCCAAAACCTATGCTGTAATGTTAACATTACATGGTAGGTTTTGAAACCTATGCTGTAATGATATCCATACACCCCGGCATTCAGGGAAGTAAGTGACTACTTACAGAGCAAGAGATATGTAATAGTAGATTGTTAACCAAGGGCTGTCATACAGCCCTTGGTTAACAATCTACTATTAAAGTGGTTATACAAATAGTATAATTTGAATGAAGTATTTAGCGAGGAATTAATTTCCAGTAAGCTAGAAATTGTTCTTTTTTTAATGCCATACATTCAAAGGCCCACATTAAGGTTTTTCCTTGTGTCGTGGGACCCTCGGAACACACATAAAGACAGACACAAACACCCATGACCCGAGAAGAAACATTTGCTTTTTACACAAATATTTGCTCCGACTGGGATTCGAACCCAGGACTCGATCAAGAGGCAGCGCCACAACCACTCGACCAAACCGGCCGTTTTGAATATAAGATAAATGTATTAAGCCGTTGTTATCCCAAATAAAAAAATAGGTTCCTTGGGAAAAGTTGTTCACAGGTAGAATCCCCCTTAAAATTTCGCAAGCTATGGCTAAGTCGACGTCTACCCCTACGAACTTGTACCCGGGTGGAGCCTGTACTATCGCCCGTAACGTATGTATGTATGTATAAGTCACCCCATGGCTAAGTCCGTACCTGTGAGTCGACGTCTGTTCCTACGAACTTGTACCCGGGTGGAGCCTGCACTATCGCCCGTAACGTATGTATGTATGTATAAGTCACCCCATGTCTAAGTTCGAACCTGTGAGTCGACGTCTGCCCCTACGAACTTGTACCCGGGTGGAGCCTGTACTATCGCCCGTAACGTATGTATGTATGTATAAGTCACCCCATGTCTAAGTTCGAACCTGTGAGTCGACGTCTACCCCTACGAACTTGTACCCGGGTGGAGCCTGTACTATCGCCCGTAACGTATGTATGTATGTATAAGTCACCCCATGTCTAAGTTCGTACCTGTGAGTCGACGTCTGCCCCTACGAACTTGTACCCGGGTGGAGCCTGTACTATCGCCCGTAACGTATGTATGTATGTATAAGTCACCCCATATCTAAGTTCGTACCTGTGAGTCGACGTCTGCCCCTACGAACTTGTACCCGGGTGGGGCCTGCACTATCGCCCGTAACTCCGACCCGATACGCTCTTCATGCGCGTTACTAGCTGTCATCCATGTCGGCTCACTCGCTCTACAAACGTTACCGACATTAAAAATAAAACAACAAGAATAAAATAAATAAACGCTACACACTCAAAGGCCCACACTAAGGTTTTCCCTTGTGTCGTGGGTCCACTGGAACACACATAAAGACAGACACGAAAAATCATATTATGGACTATTTATTACCGTTTATTCAAATCATACTTGACCATAATAACTCCAAAATTAAGAAAGTATTACCTTTATGCTTTCCGCGCATAAGACAAGGTCCAAATCACAATTAAATTCCCAACAATTTATGGAAAGCCTTGCCTTAATGCGAAGACAAGCTGATATGTCCTTTATGCGTACAGAACAAGGTCCAAATTACAATAAAACCCACAACATACCTCCTAGTAAGTGTCCCAGACACAACTACGTGTGGTACGATAGCCCCGTACCGCCTCATACTGTTCCGAAGGTTGTCTGGCAGAAACTCCGCCGGCAACCACACTACTTGCTGCCCCATGATTCGCTCGCGGTTGTTTCGCCAATATGACATCATACGCCCGAAGGCAAGCACCTGAGTAATAAAGGTGATGTCTACAGCTAAATAGACGTTCAGAAAGTTACATAGAAAACATTTATTCACGACACAAAACACAGTTAAACAATAAGAAGAAACACAATAAAGCAAAAAACACAACAACAATAGTAATAGACCAAGATCCCAGGGCCGCCAGACCTCACTTATTTTCTCACTAACCAAAAGTATGGGAAAGAGTAGTGCTAATATGTACTATTAATATATGAATACCAGCTAGCCTGGGCCGGCGGCCAATTTTCAGCTACCAGGTTCTGAAGGTACTTCCAAAAATTGCTCACTTGTCTTGAAGTCTGGGTGCTATAAAAAGTATTGTTATAGTTTCCTGAACATTATGTACAAAAATCACGGCTCAGATTGTAAGTATAATCGCATAAATTACTTGAGAACTGTAAAGCGTCTGGCAGAAATTACAGCTGACGGAGAGTGTCTGGCGGTGTTGATCGTTAATTTTTATATTTAATGCATTATATTCTATAAGATATCAGCAGCCAGACTTCAAGACAAGTGAGTAATTTTTGGAAGTACCTTCAGAACCTGGTAGCTGAAAATTGGCCGCCGGCCCAGGTTAGCTGGTATTCTATCGTTACTAGTACGTACTAGCACTACTATTTCCCAAACATTAGGTTAATGAGAAAATAAGTAAGGTTTGGCGGCCCTGGGATCTCCGTCTATAATGTTCCTATACACAACAATAATGTTTCGGAACGTTATGAATACTAAAACAACGTATACACGTTCCGGAACAATAATATCATAAAAGTGAATCTTAATGCGATCTAAACAAAGTGTTTCGTAGTCCTTTTCTGATTTCTTTCACATTTTTGTTTTCATAATTATTTCGCAAAAGGTAGTAAAATAATAGTTTGCTTATATCATACTCTAGTTTTTGTGTTTTTTTTATTCCTTTTTAAATATGCAAAAATAAAAATTAGTTGAAAAAAATACATGACAAAAATATGCTCTAAAGAAATAATAATATACAGGCCAGCGCACACGACCGACTTCATTTTTACAGATATTTTGTCTGCAGTATTAGAACGTATAAAAATATACGCAATAACGCAAGCAAATGAGTTTATAATCCGCCGGATTTTCATACATTATTTTTACCGCCGTGCCGCGAACTAAAGTCTGTTCCTTCAATTAAATATCCATTCTTATCTGCTGGTAATAAGGTTTACATTAGAATGAACTTAGCCCTTTACTTGAGACACGTCGTCTGCACTGGTCTTAACATTTTACATTAATAAAATAAAAAGGGTTCCGTACCATTACCTATAAAAACGGCAAAAAAATCACGTTTGTTGTATGGGAGCCCCCTTAAATATTTATTTAATTCTGTTTTTTAGTATTTGTTGTCTTAGCGGCAACAGAAAAACATCATCTCTAAAAATTTCAACTAACTATTACGGTTCACGGGATATAGCCTGGTGACAGACGGACAGACAGACAGACGGAAGAACAGCGGAGTCTTAGTAATAGGGTCTCATTTTATCTTTTGGGTACGAAAACCCAAAAACACATTTTTTTTAAAGAATAGGACAACAAAGAAAGTAAAATAAGACAATATTACCTTTTCCGCTTCATTTCCCTGTGCGGAGAGCACGTTCTGACTGAACATGTCTAAGAAATCCTTCGCCAAAGGGTTGCCCACCTTGTACTTTGGGCCATCCTTGTGAGGAAGCCGCAAGAAATGGCAACACCCTATAACAAATAACATCAAAATATACAACTTACTAACTTGAATAATAATACATTGCAATTTTTTTAATATGAAAACAGGAATATAATTTAGGCTGTTCAAGCCAAATCGGTAATAACCATCAGTAATAATCGGTAATAATATATATTTACGTAATTTTCACACTTCTACCAACAGATTTACAATTTTCAACAAAAATCAACAAATTTATCACAATAAATGCCAGCAAACACAGCGCCAAATAAAAAAAAAACTCATGCAGGAATACTGCAGTATTTTTATTATTATTATAAGATGGGTTAACTCTTGACCTCAATCTTGACCATAAAAATCAAAGATGAGGTCGACGATGGAGCGAGTTAACCCAGAAAATGTCTATAATGGCACTGGTACTCCCACGCACCGACGGAACACAGCAAGCTGTTTGGCGTCGGACTTCGGTAGGAGGGTGGTCGCGAACCAGACGGCCCTTCACAGAGCCTACCACACCGCATGAGACCATAGGACGACACCTCAGATTCAGAAAAAAATGAAGTGTCGTTGCCTGGGATGGATTACTAGGAGGCAGGTCTCATTTGTGTTTCCTTAGTCGCCTCTTACGACACCCACGGAAAGAGATGGGGTGGTGTTATTCTCAATCGATTACCACACGGAATAAACTGCAGTTTGTCATATCTGATGAAAGAAAAAACTGGGAAAACCTTAGTATGGGCCATTACAAATACTTTACAAAGATATTTATTTCCTTTTACATTTTACAGAGACATACTTAACATAAAGTTTCTGAAGCCTTCTTTTAAGCATGTAATACTCGTATGCCTGTGCCAGGAGACTCCGCTCTTCCACATTTATTTTTGACTAGCTTTTCCATCCGGGACTTCGTTCCCGTGGGAATTCGGGAAAATCATGTACCCTATGTCCATCACGGATAATGTAGGATTCTAATGGTAAAAGAATTTTTCAAATCGGTCCAGTAGTTTCGAAACCTATTCAATGCAAACAAACAATCAAATCTTTCATCTTTATAATATTACTATAGAAAAGTGCCACTGGAGCGATTGTAGGACTAAATACCTTGTAAAGTGATTCCACTCCAGACTCCTAAACCGTGGTACTGGTTGGCGGTCGCCTTGTCTTGTATTCTTTTGCGAGCATAGTACGCGCGTTTACCTAAATCTTCCTGAAACATTATAGGTTATACCAGGGTTCGAAAGGATAATTATCACGGATAATTATCATGATAATTATTGTGATAATAACAGATGGATAATTATCGATTGATAATAACAAGCAACAAAGCCAATGGAAATAGAATCATCATCGGATGAAGATATTCCTTTGGCTTCTTTGGTCAATCTAAGTTAATTTATTTACGACTAGCTTTTCTACCCTACCCGGGACTTCTTTCGGATGCTAGGAATATTAGTATAAAATTAAGATATTAGAAGGATGTCTAATCTGACGAAAACTAATTTTAACTTAATATACCTTTGATTCATGTTGATTACTTGATTTGTGTTCGATATTAAATAAAATAAAAAATATACATATATATTTATTTTTAATAATGGTTTGTTACAATTCGTTATAAACCGATATAACAAATGAATTTTTTACACTGGTGATAATTATCCGATAACTATCCGATAATTATCAGATAATTATCCGATAATTATCAGATAATTATCCGATGATTATCAAGAAGCGTAATTATCTTGATAATTTCGAACCCTGGGTTATACTATACCTGGTATTGGTTGTATTATGGTCGAAAGGATGACAGCTTTCACTTACAACCCTCAGAAATTATGTCAAACTAGCTTTCCGCCCGGGATTTCGTTCCCGTGGGGTTTTGAGAAAATTATGTAGTCTATTTGTTAATCCAGGGTATCAGCTACCTCCATGACACATTTTATCAAAATTGGTCCAGCCGTTTGAGCGGATTTACTCCACGTTCGTCATCTTCGAAACTGGTCATTTTTCAAACTCGTCATATTCCAGACTCGTCATCTTCATGCATGTACATTCACCTGCATAGAAATGACAGTAAGCTCGATAATCTGAGTTTTTAAACCGTTTATTTCTAATTTTCCGCGCAACTTTCTTATACCCATTCGAATTCAATATTCATAGTTAGGACTGGACAACGTTTGTCGGGTCAGCTATAGATCAGTCATTTATGAAAATGCTTTTAAGTTTAACAGCGTTTTGTGAGCCATTTTGGGAACGGAAATCATACATGATTTTGTAAATAAAAGAAATGTCTTGGTTTCTTATGTGACGTTTTTATTTGTATATAATTTAATTTTCCAGAAAGTATAATTATTTTAAAGAAAGGAAATTTTTTTTCGTATTTCGTCCCGAATAAATTAGATTTATACGTATAAATGGTTTTATTTGGATATGAGGTCTAGAATAAGAACCCTTACGATCACAATAATGATAGACTCGCTTATATTTTATTAGCGACTGTACAATGACTTGTTTCGAAGATGACGAGTCTGGAATATGACTAGTTTGAAAAATGACCAGTTTCGAAGATGACGAACCTGGAGTAAATCATTTTAACAATAAACATAGTATAGTTATTCATTCAGTAACAAAATTACTTTTGTGTTTAATTTAAAAAAAAAGTATTTTTTTTAATAGTACAAACCTCAACAGTTTTCGGTAAAATGTACCCTTCAACATTAGCTTCGGCATCTCTACACTCTTTCAAAGGACAAGCTTCAAGCAGCTCTTCTAACGGTACTACCGGCTCATCTATATCTGTTTCGCTCTCTCCTCTAGTGCGTGAGAAAGGGACGAGGAATCCCCACCCTTCGTCCTTTATGTGGTGGAGGGGATAGCCTTCCCAGGATAGGCGGAGGAGTTTTGGTGTTATCTGGAGAAGTGACGAAAAAAATTACAAAATAATTTATTAAACTGTCCGAATTAGTCCGAAACTGTCCGGATACACTATCAAGCTAGGTTGATAGTCGAAATAGGGCACCAAAAAAAATTCTGAACTTGTAAGTGCGCCGCGGACTGAAAAAGATTGGGAACCCCTGCCTTAGTGAAAGTTTTTGATTAGTTTGCTTTAGTTCGTGACTTCGTTTATGTGGTAGAGAAATTGCAGGTAAATAGCGGTGTTGTTTCATATAATGCCGAAAATCAGTTAAATGAGTTAATAATTTTTTTTTCAAATCTCCGGTTGCAGTCTACGTAATTAGTAGGTACCATCTAATAAATTAGTTTAAAAAAAAATGCTTTTGTCACGCCATTTACAAGCTGCCAGGCTAAGAGATAGGTTAGGTTAACAATTGAAAAATTAAAATTTGCTTCCAGTTCATAAAAAAAAGATATCGAAAAACTTGTAGCTAATTTAATCAGCTTTCATTTTGTTTAAGTCTCATGTCGCTAGGGCGCATAGTTTCCGAGATATATCCGAAAAACCAAAAAATGGGACCTTAAAACCCCCCCTCCCCCCTCGGCTTAACAGCTACGGGCGGGGACTTTTGATATGTTCACCTCCTAACTAGTCCAAACAAAGTAGCGAAGTCAAAAATTGTGTTCCAAGCATTTCCCTCTATACTTTTTCGCTGACTGGCCTATCTGATAAAAACTATATTTTGACTAGATAACAAAGACTACTTAGTCTGAGAAAAAAAACAGATTTCAATTTTTACGCATGCATGTTTTATATTATTTGGTTTAATTTTTTAGGAAGTAATAAATAATAATTGATTTTATCACAAAAATAAATAATTTACTTTAAATAACTGACAAACCTGCATACTAGTAGTAATATTGTTCGCTCCGGGCATCCAATCCGGATCTTTCCCGGGCTTTGTGCATAGTTTCCTATACCAAGCTGGATATCCGGCCAAATACGGCCTCTTTACCGGTAACGCTTTTCCTAATTCATAAAGATAGTCAAACTTTTTGTTTAAATCTCTTACGTCTTTTATTTCTGGTTTATACTCTATGGTTTCAATGTAATCTTCGCAAAGGACATTAAAATCTCTTTTCTTGTTTGTTGTTCTGCTTTCAAATGTATCAGTAAAGTCTTCGCTAGTGGTAGCGTTCGTTTCATCGCTTTTTTTCTTTTTCGGTAAAGTTTTTTTAAGTTTTAAAGTCTGTGTGGACCAATCTTGGTCCCACATCCACAGATCTCTTTTGTAAGCGTCTTTTTCCATCAAGCGACAAGCTTCGTCTGCTTTCAAAGATAATAACTGTCGTGATTCTAGTTTTAAGTCTTCGAAAACCGTTTCTGCTGAGTCAATATATTGTAACCAATTTGAGTTTACTGGGAGGTAGGCTGATCCTGAAAAATTATAAACAAAATGTTTTAATTAATTTTTACATTTGTGTTAGTAATATTACGAAATTGTTTAGTTTAGCTCACATGCACGCACGCACAAACACACAAATGGCCGAACTTACACCAAAGCTCGCATCCACGTAGTTTTGTAAAAGGCCTTGGATTCCAGCTAGTCAATTCGTACAGAAAATACAGATTAATATCACAAATTCCTGTCGAACTCAAACCTAATAGTAAAAGCCTTAGTTTTACTAGTTTTATTGGTTCAATAAACTAGTTTTACTAGGTTTATTGGTCCATGGTTCGATTTGGGGCAAAAATTTGTATAAAAGGCCCATTTGGACATGTTTGCTATCAGTTCTGTTTGGGTCCCTACAAATCATTCAAAGGAAGACCTTAGGCATTTATGTGTGTAAAAAAACTTACCCAACTCTAGCATTCCCGCCAACGTCACAGGATGCGGAAACCTCTCAAGAAAAAGTGGCAACAGCTCTTTCAATACGTTATGAGTCGCGATGACGTCACCGGCGCAGTACGACATCAGTGTCTGGAACTTATCATGCACGTCTTGCAACGTGCCTTCTACGAATACGTCCCGCGTTGCTTTGTCTATGGTCGAACCACAGTAAAGTTTGTGGACCTTTGGTAAAGTAAACACTTGTGTTATAGATGTTTAGGTATATGTATTAATGATTTTGGATGAGTGTCCCACAACATAACAGAAATCTAGTAACAAACAATTTTAGTCGATGTAAATCAGACTTCTCCCGTTTCTCATTTGGAGTACGCTAGACCATGATTCAGGATTTGGCAGGTCAAGTCATTACAGAGGAGCAACTGTTATCTGACCTCCGTGACCCTGTGGGAATTATGGTTACACATTTCTTCTCTTGAATGTGAGGTTTTCTCACGATGTCTACCCTCACCGTAAGAGCATCAGTTAGTTTGCAACTAGTATGTACATAACTCAGAAAATGAGCCATTGGTACTCGTACATTACCGCACTGGGTACTGTTCGAGGCGATGTAAACCACACAGAACATAATAATTTTACCTCGGCCAAGCTATTCAGCGAGCTGATTTCCATCCAGTCATCATCACTAGGGTCCGGTTCCTTATCCTTAGTCTTCAATACAGTTCTCTGGTAGCTTGTCACCCCGCTTACGCAAGTATGCATCGACATGGTGTCCATAAACCTCACGCCTAGAATAAAATTCACTGTTAGAAGTGTCCTCACTTATGGCTTGACACCAGCCTCCAGGATATCGTCTTCCATGGGCAAACTGGAACACGCTGAACCGGATTTGGGTGGGTGCAGGGTAAGCCGAAGAAGTGGGCTTTTCTGATAGCGATCGGTGTGACTGCGGGTGCGGTGCCATACAATAATGGAGCACCTATCATCGTGCCCTCTCTGCACAATATACTTTTTTTTTATTATTATTATAAGATGGGTTACCTCTCGACCTCAATCTTGACCATAAAGGTCAAAAATGAAGTCGACGATGGAGCGAGTTAACCCAGAAAATGCCTATACAGGCACTGGTACTCCCACGCACCGACGGAACACAGCAAGCTGTTTGGCATCGGACTTCGGTAGGAGGGTGGTCGAGAACCAGACGACCCTTTACAGAGCTTACCACACCGCATGAGACCATTGGACGACACCTCAGATTCAGAAAAAAATGAAGTCTCGTTGCCTGGGATGGATTACTAGGAGGCAGGTCTCATTTGTGTATCCTTAGTCGCCTCTTACGACACCCACGGGAAGAGATGGGGTGGTGTTATTCTTCACCGATCACCACACGGTTAAACGACCTAAACGAGGCAATTAAAAGTCCGTGGAGCTGACCAACTAATGGGCTGGTCTCATTAAAATGCTCAATCGATAAGAAAAGAAGACGACTTAGGGCCTGGCCACAGCTAGTAGAAGCGGCGGCCCAGTGGCGCTCTCTGATCTCAACCAACGTTAAGCAACGTACACAGAGGCAGGGAACCTGATGGGTGACCAAAGTGATAATTTATCACGTTTCCATGCTTCAGAGGGCATGTTAAGCTGTCGGTTACGGCTGTTGTCGATTGATTACAGTGGTTGAAACAAAATCAGAAGCCATTGTGCGATTTAGAAACTCAGACACCAGGGCTAGCCAAGTTCGCCACACACTTGACTATACCAACACGATGAGAAGAAGAAGCGGCGACCAGCCTGTCAGCCGCAATACTCAAAGATAACGAGAATCTCAAATAGTCACTTGAATTTAGAATTTTATAGTAATTTATTAAACCTTGTAAGTGAGAAAAGCCGATTTCGAACAACTGCAAAAACTTTTATTTTAACTTGGTCAATAATCAAGCAGTTTGGAAAATCTTCTATTTTCGTGTATCTGTGCTACAGAATGTTTAAATAAGTAATTAATTAAAGTGCTTATTCTCTACCTACTTAATCCCCTAATAAAAATTGGTAGGTATATATTTACCTGTCTTATTCAACCAATATTGCTCTTTTATCTTGGTCCTGTCAAATGATACGTTATGCCCGACCACAATCCGGGATCGGTTTAGATCCCCGCAGGGTACGTTCCCGTTGGTTTCTAAAGGTATTAGATCTTCATAGTTGATAGTGTCGAAATGTTGGTGAGGACTTTCTTTCGCTACTGGGTCACTTACCCACCCATACCTGTTGTGAACAAGTAGAAATGTTTATTCTTACGAATATTTAATCTAACCCGTCACGCTTATTTACGGCGCGTGAGATACAAATCGTGCGAAGGTTTAAAAGTAATTGTTATATTATATAAAAATATAAAATTTATGGTCGTTTCCGTGCTTCAGAGGTCCAAAAAACCGACAAGATAATCAAGGAATGTCCTTAATTTATATTAAACAACGTGAAAAAAATCTGGAAAATTCCATTGGAATATCATTCAGGAAGATAGACTGAATTCAGGTATTTGCTAAGCTGCCACTTACACCCTGTATAAAGTCCAATTAGAGAGGGCTAGAGAGTGTCAAAGTCTTCTGTACCAAACGAAATCGGAGGACGATTCTATGGTCCGTATTACAGAATGCAACTCAGACTCTGACCTATACTTAAGTAGCAGTCGTCTTTGTCATTTTGATAGTGAGAGAAAGAGACAATCAATACTTAAGTATAGATCAAGACTTAGTCTCCTTCTGTAATACGGGCCTAATACAGGGTTACTTTTTAATCAGTACACAAATTTTTCTTACGGTGTCAGTAACGTTGATAGAACGTAAATAAGACGGAAAAAAAAAATTTCCAAAATTTTCAGGTTTTGATACCCCTTTTTAACGTCTTAGAGGATGAATTTTGTAAAACGCAGAAACACGGGTGTCACAAATTGTGTTGAAGAGTACTGTTACCAAGTTTCAAGTCAATTGGACGAAGTTATTTTTTTTCCATAAAAAAATTGATTTATTTTCATGCTTCAGACGATCTAGCTTGAAATTCTTATATGAAACGATATAAAACAAAAAATACGGGTCTGTTAAATTTTCATTAAGTTTACGTACAAAAAATTTGCCTTTATTCGCAACGGGTCACACTGGATCCTGTCACCCTGTGACTGGTTGCGAAAAAATTTCGCATCGAGTAACCACTGTGACTCGATGCGAATTTTCGTTCTTGTCTAGTAACAATGGTTCGTGACTAGTGCTACTCGTTCGGAAAATGTATTCGCATCGAGTAACAAGTATGACTCGATGCGAGTGTTTTATTCTCATCTAGTAACACTCGTTTGTGAACATTTCCAAACTAAGTTTTTTTTGGCCCATTTTAATCCCCTGGTATACCTGTCCCTTCCATGGTATCCCTACTGGTGGGGATAAGTGGAAAAAAATCCACTTAGAGCTACTGGGGATAAGTGAAAACTTGCAAGTTCGCCTATCCCTACTTTATAGGTATTTAAGGTTTTTTGTTTATGACAAAGACATTTCGATCTCTTAGTAACCGTTTTATTTCGCTAGAACTAATTACTACTACTAATTTAATTACTGTAATTTTTTTAACATAGATATGTCGGTTTTAAGTCGCTGTTTGGTTGGAAAGCCGCTTATTGATCGGCGCGCGTCCGTCAACCAATCAGGGGCATTCCGACCCATCAACTTGAAGTCAGTTCTGGAAGGTATAGTAATCTGTGAAGTCATTTACCGGGTAGGCACGCAGTTTATTACATGCTTTGCTCTCGGTCCAAAATGGAAGCCGCGTGTGGTTCGTCAAACAAGGTTGATTTGGTTTTTATCAACAAAAATGGTGGAACTGTCCTTCTTCGCGCTGGTTATCAATATTACGCTAGGAAAAAACATAAAAGTAGACTGACAGTGTGGGCGTGTACAAAACGCAAGCTGTGCAAGGGGCTTTTGAGGATAAAGGTATGTACAATAAAGCTAACATTTAAATAGTTTGTTTTATATGTTTATCAGTATTTTTCTGAATTGACTTTAATAAGTACGTGTGTAAGATACGTATGATATGAATGCCTTATTTTATTAACAAACATCTCCTGGCGTCTTTTTGCGGCCGCCATCTTGTTTT